>OX122925.1:0-17500 GCA_944738685.1 Synanthedon myopaeformis | reverse complement strand
GTTAGGTTAGGTTAGGTTAGGTTAGGTTAGGTTAGGTTAGGTTAGGTTAGGTTAGGTTAGGTTAGGTTAGGTTAGGTTAGGTTAGGTTAGGTTAGGTTAGGTTAGGTTAGGTTAGGTTAGGTTAGGTTAGGTTAGGTTAGGTTAGGTTAGGTTAGGTTAGGTTAGGTTAGGTTAGGTTAGGTTAGGTTAGGTTAGGTTAGGTTAGGTTAGGTTAGGTTAGGTTAGGTTAGGTTAGGTTAGGTTAGGTTAGGTTAGGTTAGGTTAGGTTAGGTTAGGTTAGGTTAGGTTAGGTTAGGTTAGGTTAGGTTAGGTTAGGTTAGGTTAGGTTAGGTTAGGTTAGGTTAGGTTAGGTTAGGTTAGGTTAGGTTAGGTTAGGTTAGGTTAGGTTAGGTTAGGTTAGGTTAGGTTAGGTTAGGTTAGGTTAGGTTAGGTTAGGTTAGGTTAGGTTAGGTTAGGTTAGGTTAGGTTAGGTTAGGTTAGGTTAGGTTAGGTTAGGTTAGGTTAGGTTAGGTTAGGTTAGGTTAGGTTAGGTTAGGTTAGGTTAGGTTAGGTTAGGTTAGGTTAGGTTAGGTTAGGTTAGGTTAGGTTAGGTTAGGTTAGGTTAGGTTAGGTTAGGTTAGGTTAGGTTAGGTTAGGTTAGGTTAGGTTAGGTTAGGTTAGGTTAGGTTAGGTTAGGTTAGGTTAGGTTAGGTTAGGTTAGGTTAGGTTAGGTTAGGTTAGGTTAGGTTAGGTTAGGTTAGGTTAGGTTAGGTTAGGTTAGGTTAGGTTAGGTTAGGTTAGGTTAGGTTAGGTTAGGTTAGGTTAGGTTAGGTTAGGTTAGGTTAGGTTAGGTTAGGTTAGGTTAGGTTAGGTTAGGTTAGGTTAGGTTAGGTTAGGTTAGGTTAGGTTAGGTTAGGTTAGGTTAGGTTAGGTTAGGTTAGGTTAGGTTAGGTTAGGTTAGGTTAGGTTAGGTTAGGTTAGGTTAGGTTAGGTTAGGTTAGGTTAGGTTAGGTTAGGTTAGGTTAGGTTAGGTTAGGTTAGGTTAGGTTAGGTTAGGTTAGGTTAGGTTAGGTTAGGTTAGGTTAGGTTAGGTTAGGTTAGGTTAGGTTAGGTTAGGTTAGGTTAGGTTAGGTTAGGTTAGGTTAGGTTAGGTTAGGTTAGGTTAGGTTAGGTTAGGTTAGGTTAGGTTAGGTTAGGTTAGGTTAGGTTAGGTTAGGTTAGGTTAGGTTAGGTTAGGTTAGGTTAGGTTAGGTTAGGTTAGGTTAGGTTAGGTTAGGTTAGGTTAGGTTAGGTTAGGTTAGGTTAGGTTAGGTTAGGTTAGGTTAGGTTAGGTTAGGTTAGGTTAGGTTAGGTTAGGTTAGGTTAGGTTAGGTTAGGTTAGGTTAGGTTAGGTTAGGTTAGGTTAGGTTAGGTTAGGTTAGGTTAGGTTAGGTTAGGTTAGGTTAGGTTAGGTTAGGTTAGGTTAGGTTAGGTTAGGTTAGGTTAGGTTAGGTTAGGTTAGGTTAGGTTAGGTTAGGTTAGGTTAGGTTAGGTTAGGTTAGGTTAGGTTAGGTTAGGTTAGGTTAGGTTAGGTTAGGTTAGGTTAGGTTAGGTTAGGTTAGGTTAGGTTAGGTTAGGTTAGGTTAGGTTAGGTTAGGTTAGGTTAGGTTAGGTTAGGTTAGGTTAGGTTAGGTTAGGTTAGGTTAGGTTAGGTTAGGTTAGGTTAGGTTAGGTTAGGTTAGGTTAGGTTAGGTTAGGTTAGGTTAGGTTAGGTTAGGTTAGGTTAGGTTAGGTTAGGTTAGGTTAGGTTAGGTTAGGTTAGGTTAGGTTAGGTTAGGTTAGGTTAGGTTAGGTTAGGTTAGGTTAGGTTAGGTTAGGTTAGGTTAGGTTAGGTTAGGTTAGGTTAGGTTAGGTTAGGTTAGGTTAGGTTAGGTTAGGTTAGGTTAGGTTAGGTTAGGTTAGGTTAGGTTAGGTTAGGTTAGGTTAGGTTAGGTTAGGTTAGGTTAGGTTAGGTTAGGTTAGGTTAGGTTAGGTTAGGTTAGGTTAGGTTAGGTTAGGTTAGGTTAGGTTAGGTTAGGTTAGGTTAGGTTAGGTTAGGTTAGGTTAGGTTAGGTTAGGTTAGGTTAGGTTAGGTTAGGTTAGGTTAGGTTAGGTTAGGTTAGGTTAGGTTAGGTTAGGTTAGGTTAGGTTAGGTTAGGTTAGGTTAGGTTAGGTTAGGTTAGGTTAGGTTAGGTTAGGTTAGGTTAGGTTAGGTTAGGTTAGGTTAGGTTAGGTTAGGTTAGGTTAGGTTAGGTTAGGTTAGGTTAGGTTAGGTTAGGTTAGGTTAGGTTAGGTTAGGTTAGGTTAGGTTAGGTTAGGTTAGGTTAGGTTAGGTTAGGTTAGGTTAGGTTAGGTTAGGTTAGGTTAGGTTAGGTTAGGTTAGGTTAGGTTAGGTTAGGTTAGGTTAGGTTAGGTTAGGTTAGGTTAGGTTAGGTTAGGTTAGGTTAGGTTAGGTTAGGTTAGGTTAGGTTAGGTTAGGTTAGGTTAGGTTAGGTTAGGTTAGGTTAGGTTAGGTTAGGTTAGGTTAGGTTAGGTTAGGTTAGGTTAGGTTAGGTTAGGTTAGGTTAGGTTAGGTTAGGTTAGGTTAGGTTAGGTTAGGTTAGGTTAGGTTAGGTTAGGTTAGGTTAGGTTAGGTTAGGTTAGGTTAGGTTAGGTTAGGTTAGGTTAGGTTAGGTTAGGTTAGGTTAGGTTAGGTTAGGTTAGGTTAGGTTAGGTTAGGTTAGGTTAGGTTAGGTTAGGTTAGGTTAGGTTAGGTTAGGTTAGGTTAGGTTAGGTTAGGTTAGGTTAGGTTAGGTTAGGTTAGGTTAGGTTAGGTTAGGTTAGGTTAGGTTAGGTTAGGTTAGGTTAGGTTAGGTTAGGTTAGGTTAGGTTAGGTTAGGTTAGGTTAGGTTAGGTTAGGTTAGGTTAGGTTAGGTTAGGTTAGGTTAGGTTAGGTTAGGTTAGGTTAGGTTAGGTTAGGTTAGGTTAGGTTAGGTTAGGTTAGGTTAGGTTAGGTTAGGTTAGGTTAGGTTAGGTTAGGTTAGGTTAGGTTAGGTTAGGTTAGGTTAGGTTAGGTTAGGTTAGGTTAGGTTAGGTTAGGTTAGGTTAGGTTAGGTTAGGTTAGGTTAGGTTAGGTTAGGTTAGGTTAGGTTAGGTTAGGTTAGGTTAGGTTAGGTTAGGTTAGGTTAGGTTAGGTTAGGTTAGGTTAGGTTAGGTTAGGTTAGGTTAGGTTAGGTTAGGTTAGGTTAGGTTAGGTTAGGTTAGGTTAGGTTAGGTTAGGTTAGGTTAGGTTAGGTTAGGTTAGGTTAGGTTAGGTTAGGTTAGGTTAGGTTAGGTTAGGTTAGGTTAGGTTAGGTTAGGTTAGGTTAGGTTAGGTTAGGTTAGGTTAGGTTAGGTTAGGTTAGGTTAGGTTAGGTTAGGTTAGGTTAGGTTAGGTTAGGTTAGGTTAGGTTAGGTTAGGTTAGGTTAGGTTAGGTTAGGTTAGGTTAGGTTAGGTTAGGTTAGGTTAGGTTAGGTTAGGTTAGGTTAGGTTAGGTTAGGTTAGGTTAGGTTAGGTTAGGTTAGGTTAGGTTAGGTTAGGTTAGGTTAGGTTAGGTTAGGTTAGGTTAGGTTAGGTTAGGTTAGGTTAGGTTAGGTTAGGTTAGGTTAGGTTAGGTTAGGTTAGGTTAGGTTAGGTTAGGTTAGGTTAGGTTAGGTTAGGTTAGGTTAGGTTAGGTTAGGTTAGGTTAGGTTAGGTTAGGTTAGGTTAGGTTAGGTTAGGTTAGGTTAGGTTAGGTTAGGTTAGGTTAGGTTAGGTTAGGTTAGGTTAGGTTAGGTTAGGTTAGGTTAGGTTAGGTTAGGTTAGGTTAGGTTAGGTTAGGTTAGGTTAGGTTAGGTTAGGTTAGGTTAGGTTAGGTTAGGTTAGGTTAGGTTAGGTTAGGTTAGGTTAGGTTAGGTTAGGTTAGGTTAGGTTAGGTTAGGTTAGGTTAGGTTAGGTTAGGTTAGGTTAGGTTAGGTTAGGTTAGGTTAGGTTAGGTTAGGTTAGGTTAGGTTAGGTTAGGTTAGGTTAGGTTAGGTTAGGTTAGGTTAGGTTAGGTTAGGTTAGGTTAGGTTAGGTTAGGTTAGGTTAGGTTAGGTTAGGTTAGGTTAGGTTAGGTTGATTTTTCCGGAATTTCAACATTTTTAATCGCGGATATCTCTTGACCCCTTTGGAGTTTCTCGGCGTGGTGTATGTTGATTGAAGCCTTTTTCAAGGCTCTTTCAACCTACCCATACCAGTTGTTGTTGTTGTCTTGTTTTTAAGTTGTTTTTGTTGTTTTTGTTGTTTTTTGATTGAAAATTTTTAGACAAAAGTCGCGATAAGTAACGGTTCCCGTAACCGGAGCTTGTCGCGGTCTTCGGCTGAAAGGTGCCTCCCTGTGAGCTCTTTCAGCCAGTCTAAAAATTTTCTCAAATTTCCTTGTTGTTAAGTTGTTATCGCTGTTTTTGTTTTTAGTTTTTTAAGGGTTTTTGTTGTTTTTTGCTGATAACTTGGGTGCTAGCAGCCGGATCGCGTCGCGGGTTTGGGTTGAAAGAAGCCTCCTCGGAAGCTCTTTCACCCAGTCCAAACCGGCTGTTGGTGGCCCTCGTTGTTCAGTAATTATTGTTGTTTTTGTTGTTTAATTTTAGGAAAATTGTTACTTTGTTGGTTATTTTGTTGGTTATTGTTAGTCCTTATATTATTTTATCCCCCCTCTTGTAGGGGTGGATTCTCCAACGAGCTCGGAGGTCGGCAGAGCCATTTCGTGGCCCATGTCGGACTCCGCAGAGACTAGCGGGCCAAGCCCGAAGGAGAAAACGGGGGCAGTCAAGCTGCTCTACTCAAACGTGTTGACCCGGTCGGCGGCCCGCAAGCGGTCCGCCGCGAAAGAAGTGTCGGAGGACTTTAGGTCCTCCAGCAAGTTCTTTGACCTGGCGTCCGGGTCGGACGAAACGGAGGAGCTTGCGGAACCTTCTGTTCCGCTCAAGTTCAAGAAGGGGAGCAAGGGCCGTGGTGGCAAAGCACTTGGCCACGACTACGGAGTGTCGCGAGCTCGCCGAGAAATGCAAGGTGTCTCAGACACAGAGTCCGATAGGTCCGAGAGGACCTATCGGTCTGCTAAATCGTCGGCGGGCTCGCTTGATGAGCTGACCCGTAAGGCCGAAGCCAGTGCTGAAACAATACTTGAGGTTGTCCGCAAGTCGGGCAACCTCAAGGGAACTTCCCAACGGGATATAAAGGAGGCCACTCAATCTATCCTCGGAGTGGTCGAAGCGGTTTCGGCGCGCAAGTCGTCGAACGAGATCCGGAGACTGCGCGCCGACAACAAAAGGCTCCGGGGTCAGATTGACGCGCTCATACAGGAGGTGACGGCGCTCCGTAGGGCCTTTTCCGAAAGGCACCTACCGGAAAAGACCCCGGCCGAACACCAGGCCGTAGCTCCGCCCCCTACAGTGGCTGATTCGCAGCCACTATCCAGGGCGGAGTTCTTAGAAGCGATTTACGCCCTCCAGACGGAGTTGACGGCCCATGTCGGGGGGGTCGTCAACGCCCATTTAGACAGCTTGGAGGTTGACGGGAGACTCCTCCCGGCGCGTCAACTCCGTCCTCCCCTAAGGGCGGACAAGAAACGGGAGGAACGTACAGCGTCCTCCCAAAATGAATCGGGGACAACACTCGCCCCCCCGGCGAACCTGCCCAAAAAGGCGAGGGTGGTCAAAGCGGCCAAGGCCGCCACTAAGAATCCTGAGCCGCAGCCGGAGACTGAGTCCTGGTCCGAAGTAGTCAGGCGCAAGAAGCGCGCCCCGGCCACTCCAGCCCCGAAAGCTGTGAAGGCGACCGCAAGCAAGCTCCCTAAAGAGCACAAAAAACTTGCGGTCGTTGTGGCCCTCAAGCCCGAGGCCATAGAGAAGGGGGCTACATATAAAAAGGCCTTGGACAGGACCAAGGCCTCAGTCTCTCTGGACGCTTTGGGCATCGGCCCTGCCCAATTTCGCACGGGCGTCACAGGAGCCCGTATTATCGAGCTCCCGAAGGAGACTACGCCCGTGCAAGCGGACAAATTGGCGGCCCAAATTAGGGCCGTACTTGGCGAAGACGCAAAGGTGACGCGTCCGGTAAAAACGGTCGACATTCGGGTCAACGGGCTCGATGACTCGGTGTCGGCCGAAGAGATCCAGACGGCCCTGGCTCTCAGTACGGGCTGCCCTCCTGAACATATCAGGGTGGGCAAGGTCCACCCGGGAGCCAGAGGAGTGGGCTCGGCATTTGCGACGTGCCCTGTAGAAGCCGCCAGGAAGCTGGCGTCCGGGGGCCGTTTAACAGTTGGATGGAGTTCTGCCTCCGTCCAACTGTTGGAGCAGCGTCCCATGCGCTGTTACAAGTGCATGGGGCTCGGCCACCCGGTCGTCAGGTGCCCGTCTAAGAAGGATCGCAGCGGTCTCTGCTACCGCTGCGGGACCGACGGGCACTCCGCATTTGAATGCGAGGCGGCATACAGGTGTGCGGTCTGCGCGGACGCCGGGCTCCCTGCCAAGCATCGCATGGGCGGAATAAACTGCTCCCCCCCAGCGGTAAAGGGCCGTCTCACGGCTGCTAAGCCAAGAGCCGAAGCCGGGGCTTCCGGCACTACCAGGGAGGAGCCTATGGACACACTAAATGCCCAGTAGGCCCACTGCTAAGGTCCTCCAGGTGAATATCAACCACTCCGCTGGGGCACAGGATCTACTGTGTCAGTCCATGGCGGAGTGGGAGATACACCTGGCGGTGGTGGCGGAGCCATACACGGTCCCCGATAATGCCAACTGGCTAGGGGACCTGGACGGCTCCGCTGCTATAGCAGTGAGGCCTGGCGGTGAGGCTCCTCCCCTTTCTCTCAGGGAGAGAGGTGCGGGTTTCGTGGCAGCAAATTGGGGGAGAATGGTGGTCGTGTCGACCTACTTCTCCCCAAACCGCAGTCGGGCGGACTTCGAGTTCTTCCTGGCTGCGGTGGAGGGGGTGGTGAGGCGTGCGGCCCCACTCCCAGTTTTGGTGGCGGGAGACCTCAACGCCAAGTCATCGGCGTGGGGGTCCCCCCGTACGGACGTGAGGGGGGGTATTCTGGCGTCCTGGGCGCTGGGCCTGGGGCTCCAGGTACTCAACCGCGGTACCTCTCCCACGTGCGTACGGTGGCAAGGTACGTCCATAGTGGACGTATCCTTTGCCACTGCTGCCCTTGCTGCCCAAACCCGTAGCTGGCGGGTCGAGGAAGATGTGGAGACCCTGTCGGACCACCTGTATGTCCGATATGAGGTCTCCACGTTGGCCCCCAGCGCGCCACAGCGTCGGGATCCCACGGCGGGTGTCGCCTTCCCCAGGTGGGCACTCGCCAAGCTCCGCCCGGATGTGGCGGAGGAGGCCGCGATGGTGAGGGAGTGGTCGGCTCTTCCCCCTCACCTCGCAGGGGATCCCGACGGCATGGCAGACTATTTCGCAGACGACCTGCGGGCCATCTGCAATGCTGCCATGCCACTGTGGCGCCCTCCTCCCAAATGGAAGAGAGTCTACTGGTGGGCGCAGGAGATAGCTCTCCTGCGCACCAAATGCCTGGCGGCCAGGCGCGCCCTACTGCGTTGCCGGAGGAGGCGTTCCAGGAGGACGCCTGACGAAGAGGTCCTCCTTCGTCAGGCGTACAGGGAGGCTCACAAGGCCCTGCAGAAGGGAATCTGCAGGGCCAAAGAAGAGGCACACGAGCGCTTCCTGGCCCTCCTGGACGCCGACCCCTGGGGCCGTCCGTATAGGACTGTGAGGGGGAAATTTGCAGCATGCTCCCCCTCGACAGCCAATCTTGGCCCGGAGCTGCTCGAAAAGGTCATGGGGTCTCTGTTCCCGACCCCTGGCCAATTCGAGCCCCCTCCCATGGAGCCTCCGGAACCACTTCCGGAGCTCGAGGTGGAGGGCCCTCCCGTCTCCGATGCGGAGTTCGAGGCGGTGAGGGAGCGACTCCGGGGCAAGAAGACGGCCCCAGGACCAGACGGAGTCCCGGCTAAGGCCCTAGCAATTGCGCTAGGGCCTCTAGAGGAGAGATCCCGGGCGGTCATGGACGCATGCATCGCCCGGGGAAAGTTTCCGGCGAGGTGGAAGGTGGGGCGACTCTGCCTTCTCCGCAAGGAGGGCCGCCCTGCCGACTCGCCGGCGGGGTACCGACCGGTGGTCCTGCTCGACGATTCCGGCAAAGCCTTGGAAAGGATCATGGCTCGTCGGATCGTCGAGCATCTGGAAACGGAGGGGCCGAACCTGGATGACCACCAGTTCGGCTTCCGCACCGGTCGGTCCACTGTTGATGCCGTAAGCCTCCTCAAGCGATGGACTGAGGAGGCTACGGGCAGAGGGGAGGCTGTTGTTGCGGTGTCGCTCGACATCCGCAACGCTTTCAACAGCCTCCCCCACGAATGTATCAGGGCGGCACTCCGGTTCCACCGAGTGCCGTCCTACCTCTGCGCCCTCGTCAACGACTACCTCTCCGAACGGGTAGTGCTGTACGAGGGCGCAGACGGGAGAGTCATGCGCCGGCCGGTGGCGGCCGGCGTGCCGCAGGGGGCCGTCCTTGGCCCCCTTTTGTGGAATATGGGGTATAATTGGGTCCTGCGAGGCAATCTCTTACCAAAAATGGAGATTGTCTGCTTTGCCGACGACACTCTTGTCGCGGCAAGAGCAAAGACGTGGGAAAAGGCAGAACGGCTAGCGTCGGTCGGCACCTCGTTGGTCGTCCGGCGCATCCGTCTGCTCGGATTGGAGGTGGCCCTAGACAAGACTAGGGCCATGGGCTTCCATCCCCCACGCCGCAGGATCCCGCCGGGGCTCCGAGTCCGAGTGGAGGGGGTCCGGATCCCGGTCGAGATGCATTTCAAGTATCTCGGCCTAACTCTGGACCCCCGCTGGAACTTTGAGGAGCATTTTAAGCTCCTCGTTCCACGGCTTATGAAGACCGCAGCCGCACTCGGACGGCTCCTCCCTAACCAGGGAGGACCCAACTCAGCGTGCCGTCGACTCTACCACGGGGTGGTAAGGTCGATGGCACTCTACGGAGCCCCGGTCTGGGCGGAGTGCCTCACTCCCCGCACCCGGGCCCTCTTACGGAGGCCGCAAAGGGTCATGGCGACCCGGGCCGTGCGGGCCTATCGCACGGTCAGCCACGGGGCTGCCTGCGTGCTAGCAGGCATGCTTCCGTGGGATGTCGATGCCCTGGTTCTGTCCCAGGTGCATCGGCATCGGGTCGCCGCCAGGGCCCTCGGAGGAAGACCCGTTGCTGAGGACGTGCAACGGGTCCGTGTAGAGGCCCATGAGAGGGCCATTGACGATTGGAGTGAGGCACTGCTAAACCCCACCGCCGGTCACCGGACGATCCTTGCGGTTCGTCCGGTGTTGAAGGACTGGGTGAGGCGCCATAAAGGCAGCCTCACCTTCCACATGGTGCAGATAATGACCGGACACGGGTGCTTCGGTCATTATCTGCACCGCATAAAAAGGGAGGAGTCGCCGCGGTGCCACCACTGCGGCGACCCCGACGATACGGCCGAGCACACGCTCCAGGTGTGCTCGGCCTGGAGCCCCCAGCGTCAGGAGTTGGAACTGGCGCTGGGAGGTGGAGACGTCTCACTGCCAAGCATGGTAGAAGCCATGCTTGGCAGTGAGACGAAATGGAAAGCTGTTGCTTCCTTCTGCGACGCTGTCATGTCGCAGAAGGAAGCAGCGGAGAGGGAGCGAGAGGAAGAGGCAGGTCTCGCTTCCCTCAGACGTAGGCGGTCGGGCAGGAGAAGACGGGCCTACCAAGCCCGTCTTCAAATGCCCTAGGGGACCTGCACACACAGCTGGCCAGCTGTGTGTGCCTGCACAGGCTCCCCCCGTCTGAGGATTGCCCCGGTGTCTCCGGGCAATCCTCCATTGGCGTCAGCCTAGCCGACATTGGCTAGGCCGCCCTGGGGTGGATCGGAGTTGTTGCCTCGGCAGAACCCGGTCCACCTCACTCAAAGGGCAAGGAGGCACCGGGGAGTTTTAGTGGGTAGTGGCCGGGCCGCTATGATTAGCATAGCGGCGCGCACCGGCCGACCCCCACATACCCCTACCGTCTCGCCAGCGGTAGGGAATCAATAAAAGGATTTCTCCTCGCAAAAAAAAAAAAAAAAAAAAAGGTTAGGTTAGGTTAGGTTAGGTTAGGTTAGGTTAGGTTAGGTTAGGTTAGGTTAGGTTAGGTTAGGTTAGGTTAGGTTAGGTTAGGTTGGTTTCTATAGAAGAATGGGCTGTTGGAATTCTTTGCTTGTGCATTGGAACAGCTTTTGTGCTGTTTTTCAGGGTGGTCTACTTATGAGGTTAGGTTGAGGTTGTGGATGCTGAAATTTTCCGGAATTTCAACATTTTTAATCGCGGATATCTCTTGACCCCTTTGGAGTTTCTCGGCGTGGTGTATGTTGATTGAAGCCTTTTTCAAGGCTCTTTCAACCTACCCATACCAGTTGTTGTTGTTGTCTTGTTTTTAAGTTGTTTTTGTTGTTTTTGTTGTTTTTTGATTGAAAATTTTTAGACAAAAGTCGCGATAAGTAACGGTTCCCGTAACCGGAGCTTGTCGCGGTCTTCGGCTGAAAGGTGCCTCCCTGTGAGCTCTTTCAGCCAGTCTAAAAATTTTCTCAAATTTCCTTGTTGTTAAGTTGTTATCGCTGTTTTTGTTTTTAGTTTTTTAAGGGTTTTTGTTGTTTTTTGCTGATAACTTGGGTGCTAGCAGCCGGATCGCGTCGCGGGTTTGGGTTGAAAGAAGCCTCCTCGGAAGCTCTTTCACCCAGTCCAAACCGGCTGTTGGTGGCCCTCGTTGTTCAGTAATTATTGTTGTTTTTGTTGTTTAATTTTAGGAAAATTGTTACTTTGTTGGTTATTTTGTTGGTTATTGTTAGTCCTTATATTATTTTATCCCCCCTCTTGTAGGGGTGGATTCTCCAACGAGCTCGGAGGTCGGCAGAGCCATTTCGTGGCCCATGTCGGACTCCGCAGAGACTAGCGGGCCAAGCCCGAAGGAGAAAACGGGGGCAGTCAAGCTGCTCTACTCAAACGTGTTGACCCGGTCGGCGGCCCGCAAGCGGTCCGCCGCGAAAGAAGTGTCGGAGGACTTTAGGTCCTCCAGCAAGTTCTTTGACCTGGCGTCCGGGTCGGACGAAACGGAGGAGCTTGCGGAACCTTCTGTTCCGCTCAAGTTCAAGAAGGGGAGCAAGGGCCGTGGTGGCAAAGCACTTGGCCACGACTACGGAGTGTCGCGAGCTCGCCGAGAAATGCAAGGTGTCTCAGACACAGAGTCCGATAGGTCCGAGAGGACCTATCGGTCTGCTAAATCGTCGGCGGGCTCGCTTGATGAGCTGACCCGTAAGGCCGAAGCCAGTGCTGAAACAATACTTGAGGTTGTCCGCAAGTCGGGCAACCTCAAGGGAACTTCCCAACGGGATATAAAGGAGGCCACTCAATCTATCCTCGGAGTGGTCGAAGCGGTTTCGGCGCGCAAGTCGTCGAACGAGATCCGGAGACTGCGCGCCGACAACAAAAGGCTCCGGGGTCAGATTGACGCGCTCATACAGGAGGTGACGGCGCTCCGTAGGGCCTTTTCCGAAAGGCACCTACCGGAAAAGACCCCGGCCGAACACCAGGCCGTAGCTCCGCCCCCTACAGTGGCTGATTCGCAGCCACTATCCAGGGCGGAGTTCTTAGAAGCGATTTACGCCCTCCAGACGGAGTTGACGGCCCATGTCGGGGGGGTCGTCAACGCCCATTTAGACAGCTTGGAGGTTGACGGGAGACTCCTCCCGGCGCGTCAACTCCGTCCTCCCCTAAGGGCGGACAAGAAACGGGAGGAACGTACAGCGTCCTCCCAAAATGAATCGGGGACAACACTCGCCCCCCCGGCGAACCTGCCCAAAAAGGCGAGGGTGGTCAAAGCGGCCAAGGCCGCCACTAAGAATCCTGAGCCGCAGCCGGAGACTGAGTCCTGGTCCGAAGTAGTCAGGCGCAAGAAGCGCGCCCCGGCCACTCCAGCCCCGAAAGCTGTGAAGGCGACCGCAAGCAAGCTCCCTAAAGAGCACAAAAAACTTGCGGTCGTTGTGGCCCTCAAGCCCGAGGCCATAGAGAAGGGGGCTACATATAAAAAGGCCTTGGACAGGACCAAGGCCTCAGTCTCTCTGGACGCTTTGGGCATCGGCCCTGCCCAATTTCGCACGGGCGTCACAGGAGCCCGTATTATCGAGCTCCCGAAGGAGACTACGCCCGTGCAAGCGGACAAATTGGCGGCCCAAATTAGGGCCGTACTTGGCGAAGACGCAAAGGTGACGCGTCCGGTAAAAACGGTCGACATTCGGGTCAACGGGCTCGATGACTCGGTGTCGGCCGAAGAGATCCAGACGGCCCTGGCTCTCAGTACGGGCTGCCCTCCTGAACATATCAGGGTGGGCAAGGTCCACCCGGGAGCCAGAGGAGTGGGCTCGGCATTTGCGACGTGCCCTGTAGAAGCCGCCAGGAAGCTGGCGTCCGGGGGCCGTTTAACAGTTGGATGGAGTTCTGCCTCCGTCCAACTGTTGGAGCAGCGTCCCATGCGCTGTTACAAGTGCATGGGGCTCGGCCACCCGGTCGTCAGGTGCCCGTCTAAGAAGGATCGCAGCGGTCTCTGCTACCGCTGCGGGACCGACGGGCACTCCGCATTTGAATGCGAGGCGGCATACAGGTGTGCGGTCTGCGCGGACGCCGGGCTCCCTGCCAAGCATCGCATGGGCGGAATAAACTGCTCCCCCCCAGCGGTAAAGGGCCGTCTCACGGCTGCTAAGCCAAGAGCCGAAGCCGGGGCTTCCGGCACTACCAGGGAGGAGCCTATGGACACACTAAATGCCCAGTAGGCCCACTGCTAAGGTCCTCCAGGTGAATATCAACCACTCCGCTGGGGCACAGGATCTACTGTGTCAGTCCATGGCGGAGTGGGAGATACACCTGGCGGTGGTGGCGGAGCCATACACGGTCCCCGATAATGCCAACTGGCTAGGGGACCTGGACGGCTCCGCTGCTATAGCAGTGAGGCCTGGCGGTGAGGCTCCTCCCCTTTCTCTCAGGGAGAGAGGTGCGGGTTTCGTGGCAGCAAATTGGGGGAGAATGGTGGTCGTGTCGACCTACTTCTCCCCAAACCGCAGTCGGGCGGACTTCGAGTTCTTCCTGGCTGCGGTGGAGGGGGTGGTGAGGCGTGCGGCCCCACTCCCAGTTTTGGTGGCGGGAGACCTCAACGCCAAGTCATCGGCGTGGGGGTCCCCCCGTACGGACGTGAGGGGGGGTATTCTGGCGTCCTGGGCGCTGGGCCTGGGGCTCCAGGTACTCAACCGCGGTACCTCTCCCACGTGCGTACGGTGGCAAGGTACGTCCATAGTGGACGTATCCTTTGCCACTGCTGCCCTTGCTGCCCAAACCCGTAGCTGGCGGGTCGAGGAAGATGTGGAGACCCTGTCGGACCACCTGTATGTCCGATATGAGGTCTCCACGTTGGCCCCCAGCGCGCCACAGCGTCGGGATCCCACGGCGGGTGTCGCCTTCCCCAGGTGGGCACTCGCCAAGCTCCGCCCGGATGTGGCGGAGGAGGCCGCGATGGTGAGGGAGTGGTCGGCTCTTCCCCCTCACCTCGCAGGGGATCCCGACGGCATGGCAGACTATTTCGCAGACGACCTGCGGGCCATCTGCAATGCTGCCATGCCACTGTGGCGCCCTCCTCCCAAATGGAAGAGAGTCTACTGGTGGGCGCAGGAGATAGCTCTCCTGCGCACCAAATGCCTGGCGGCCAGGCGCGCCCTACTGCGTTGCCGGAGGAGGCGTTCCAGGAGGACGCCTGACGAAGAGGTCCTCCTTCGTCAGGCGTACAGGGAGGCTCACAAGGCCCTGCAGAAGGGAATCTGCAGGGCCAAAGAAGAGGCACACGAGCGCTTCCTGGCCCTCCTGGACGCCGACCCCTGGGGCCGTCCGTATAGGACTGTGAGGGGGAAATTTGCAGCATGCTCCCCCTCGACAGCCAATCTTGGCCCGGAGCTGCTCGAAAAGGTCATGGGGTCTCTGTTCCCGACCCCTGGCCAATTCGAGCCCCCTCCCATGGAGCCTCCGGAACCACTTCCGGAGCTCGAGGTGGAGGGCCCTCCCGTCTCCGATGCGGAGTTCGAGGCGGTGAGGGAGCGACTCCGGGGCAAGAAGACGGCCCCAGGACCAGACGGAGTCCCGGCTAAGGCCCTAGCAATTGCGCTAGGGCCTCTAGAGGAGAGATCCCGGGCGGTCATGGACGCATGCATCGCCCGGGGAAAGTTTCCGGCGAGGTGGAAGGTGGGGCGACTCTGCCTTCTCCGCAAGGAGGGCCGCCCTGCCGACTCGCCGGCGGGGTACCGACCGGTGGTCCTGCTCGACGATTCCGGCAAAGCCTTGGAAAGGATCATGGCTCGTCGGATCGTCGAGCATCTGGAAACGGAGGGGCCGAACCTGGATGACCACCAGTTCGGCTTCCGCACCGGTCGGTCCACTGTTGATGCCGTAAGCCTCCTCAAGCGATGGACTGAGGAGGCTACGGGCAGAGGGGAGGCTGTTGTTGCGGTGTCGCTCGACATCCGCAACGCTTTCAACAGCCTCCCCCACGAATGTATCAGGGCGGCACTCCGGTTCCACCGAGTGCCGTCCTACCTCTGCGCCCTCGTCAACGACTACCTCTCCGAACGGGTAGTGCTGTACGAGGGCGCAGACGGGAGAGTCATGCGCCGGCCGGTGGCGGCCGGCGTGCCGCAGGGGGCCGTCCTTGGCCCCCTTTTGTGGAATATGGGGTATAATTGGGTCCTGCGAGGCAATCTCTTACCAAAAATGGAGATTGTCTGCTTTGCCGACGACACTCTTGTCGCGGCAAGAGCAAAGACGTGGGAAAAGGCAGAACGGCTAGCGTCGGTCGGCACCTCGTTGGTCGTCCGGCGCATCCGTCTGCTCGGATTGGAGGTGGCCCTAGACAAGACTAGGGCCATGGGCTTCCATCCCCCACGCCGCAGGATCCCGCCGGGGCTCCGAGTCCGAGTGGAGGGGGTCCGGATCCCGGTCGAGATGCATTTCAAGTATCTCGGCCTAACTCTGGACCCCCGCTGGAACTTTGAGGAGCATTTTAAGCTCCTCGTTCCACGGCTTATGAAGACCGCAGCCGCACTCGGACGGCTCCTCCCTAACCAGGGAGGACCCAACTCAGCGTGCCGTCGACTCTACCACGGGGTGGTAAGGTCGATGGCACTCTACGGAGCCCCGGTCTGGGCGGAGTGCCTCACTCCCCGCACCCGGGCCCTCTTACGGAGGCCGCAAAGGGTCATGGCGACCCGGGCCGTGCGGGCCTATCGCACGGTCAGCCACGGGGCTGCCTGCGTGCTAGCAGGCATGCTTCCGTGGGATGTCGATGCCCTGGTTCTGTCCCAGGTGCATCGGCATCGGGTCGCCGCCAGGGCCCTCGGAGGAAGACCCGTTGCTGAGGACGTGCAACGGGTCCGTGTAGAGGCCCATGAGAGGGCCATTGACGATTGGAGTGAGGCACTGCTAAACCCCACCGCCGGTCACCGGACGATCCTTGCGGTTCGTCCGGTGTTGAAGGACTGGGTGAGGCGCCATAAAGGCAGCCTCACCTTCCACATGGTGCAGATAATGACCGGACACGGGTGCTTCGGTCATTATCTGCACCGCATAAAAAGGGAGGAGTCGCCGCGGTGCCACCACTGCGGCGACCCCGACGATACGGCCGAGCACACGCTCCAGGTGTGCTCGGCCTGGAGCCCCCAGCGTCAGGAGTTGGAACTGGCGCTGGGAGGTGGAGACGTCTCACTGCCAAGCATGGTAGAAGCCATGCTTGGCAGTGAGACGAAATGGAAAGCTGTTGCTTCCTTCTGCGACGCTGTCATGTCGCAGAAGGAAGCAGCGGAGAGGGAGCGAGAGGAAGAGGCAGGTCTCGCTTCCCTCAGACGTAGGCGGTCGGGCAGGAGAAGACGGGCCTACCAAGCCCGTCTTCAAATGCCCTAGGGGACCTGCACACACAGCTGGCCAGCTGTGTGTGCCTGCACAGGCTCCCCCCGTCTGAGGATTGCCCCGGTGTCTCCGGGCAATCCTCCATTGGCGTCAGCCTAGCCGACATTGGCTAGGCCGCCCTGGGGTGGATCGGAGTTGTTGCCTCGGCAGAACCCGGTCCACCTCACTCAAAGGGCAAGGAGGCACCGGGGAGTTTTAGTGGGTAGTGGCCGGGCCGCTATGATTAGCATAGCGGCGCGCACCGGCCGACCCCCACATACCCCTACCGTCTCGCCAGCGGTAGGGAATCAATAAAAGGATTTCTCCTCGCAAAAAAAAAAAAAAAAAAAAAAAAAAAAAAAAAAAGGTTAGGTTAGGTTAGGTTAGGTTAGGTTAGGTTAGGTTAGGTTAGGTTAGGTTAGGTTAGGTTAGGTTAGGTTAGGTTAGGTTAGGTTAGGTTAGGTTAGGTTAGGTTAGGTTAGGTTAGGTTAGGTTAGGTTAGGTTAGGTTAGGTTAGGTTAGGTTAGGTTAGGTTAGGTTAGGTTAGGTTAGGTTAGGTTAGGTTAGGTTAGGTTAGGTTAGGTTAGGTTAGGTTAGGTTAGGTTAGGTTAGGTTAGGTTAGGTTAGGTTAGGTTAGGTTAGGTTAGGTTAGGTTAGGTTAGGTTAGGTTAGGTTAGGTTAGGTTAGGTTAGGTTAGGTTAGGTTAGGTTAGGTTAGGTTAGGTTAGGTTAGGTTAGGTTAGGTTAGGTTAGGTTAGGTTAGGTTAGGTTAGGTTAGGTTAGGTTAGGTTAGGTTAGGTTAGGTTAGGTTAGGTTAGGTTAGGTTAGGTTAGGTTAGGTTAGGTTAGGTTAGGTTAGGTTAGGTTAGGTTAGGTTAGGTTAGGTTAGGTTAGGTTAGGTTAGGTTAGGTTAGGTTAGGTTAGGTTAGGTTAGGTTAGGTTAGGTTAGGTTAGGTTAGGTTAGGTTAGGTTAGGTTAGGTTAGGTTAGGTTAGGTTAGGTTAGGTTAGGTTAGGTTAGGTTAGGTTAGGTTAGGTTAGGTTAGGTTAGGTTAGGTTAGGTTAGGTTAGGTTAGGTTAGGTTAGGTTAGGTTAGGTTAGGTTAGGTTAGGTTAGGTTAGGTTAGGTTAGGTTAGGTTAGGTTAGGTTAGGTTAGGTTAGGTTAGGTTAGGTTAGGTTAGGTTAGGTTAGGTTAGGTTAGGTTAGGTTAGGTTAGGTTAGGTTAGGTTAGGTTAGGTTAGGTTAGGTTAGGTTAGGTTAGGTTAGGTTAGGTTAGGTTAGGTTAGGTTAGGTTAGGTTAGGTTAGGTTAGGTTAGGTTAGGTTAGGTTAGGTTAGGTTAGGTTAGGTTAGGTTAGGTTAGGTTAGGTTAGGTTAGGTTAGGTTAGGTTAGGTTAGGTTAGGTTAGGTTAGGTTAGGTTAGGTTAGGTTAGGTTAGGTTAGGTTAGGTTAGGTTAGGTTAGGTTAGGTTAGGTTAGGTTAGGT